>JAJHJA010000222.1:0-34964 GCA_021202915.1 Heliconius himera
TTGTAAGTTTGATTCCCATTTGGGAATTTAATATTTTCAATTCCACGCTCTGGTACTTTGGTGCTTTGAGTTTCGTCAGAACAGAACTATTTCAATGGTAACGAAGTGTCTTAACAATAGGTCCCATGTTTTCTCTGCATACCCTGCTATATGTGGAATACAGCGCGAAGCTAAAAAAAACCTGTCAAGTGCGAGTCAATATGTTCACTGTCACAAATTTCAGAATTGTCAACGGGAAGTACAGGTTATGAAAGTTGACAAACTTCAAATTCTGGGTATGTACTTTATTTTCAATGAATTATAAATATGAATTTTGAATTATTTTCATCTATAAAATACCTTTAAATAATATTTTTCTAATTTTTCTCTTTATTAATAGATATTATAAGTTCTTACTTCGTGCCAAATTTCATAATTATATGTCCACGGAAAGTATAAGTTTTCTTCCCTATAAGTATTCATGATGGCGAATTTCATACAAAATGCAGAAAAACCATGCAAATATCTTTGATTGCGTGAACTTAGAGATTTATTTTTTCTGTGTTCTAAGATACCATATACCTAAATATTTGATATTAATTTCATATTAATACCTCCATGCGATCGCAAGATAAACGGTCTTGGCAGATGGATAGAAGGACAACAAAGTGATCTTATAAGGGTTTCGTTTTAACCTTTTAAGCTACGGAACCCTAAAAAAATAAATAAATAAAAGCAGCTTAATGTTTTTTTTCTCATATATTAGGGTAAGCAGAGAAATAATCTAGCGTTTTGGGATTTGCGGTACTCAACGCCACCCTTTGTCTTGCAAAGAAGAAATGTGAAAATAATTTAAATTTCATTGCGAGCGAGGATCGAACTCAAAACCAATGCGTCTTCTGTATATCAATATTAACATTAAAAAGGTTAACCACTAAACATATTGATATTATATCATGATTCACTATATAATACTGTATTTTTTTATTTTTTTAGCTTCACGCTTCACTTGGGTTATACCCACACATAACCTAGTAGGCAGAGGGAACCTGGGAACCTAGTATTGATCCTAGTGAACCTAGTTTCCGCTGAATTCTTGAGGCATAGCATATTGACTAGCGGAACTCAACGCCACGGTTTGAATCGTTATTAGAGCGAGGTTTGAATATACCAAATATATCATTCCTCCGAGTAAAAATGGAACCCACCACCCTCGCGTATACAGTCGCATGTTTTTGCACCTGTCAGCCAAAACAGTCTAAATAATGTTGAAAATTTTTATTTTTGTTATGTTTTGAATAGATTCCATTTTTCTTCTCTGTTTTCCGCCGAATTTGCCTTCATTCGACCGAGATACAAACCCACAATCTCGTTTCGTTTCCAGTCACACGCTGTGCCGCTATACCACGACGTCCTCTTAAAATTAATAACCACGAATATTTCGAAGAACAATATGGCTTTAAATATTGTAAGCTTTCCTTGACATTTCTCACTCAGTCAAAAATATAATTTTAAATGATCATTAGTAGAGACAGAAGCAGCTCTTAATAAATATAATTTATGAACAATATATCATAATTAGGATATTAATTTGTATGGAAAATTAAATTCTTTACATGTAATATATTATTTTTGTCATATTAAATGTATTTTTTATAAATAAATCACTTGAGTTTGAGGCCAGTCGTGGCGCAGGGGCACAAAGTGTCACTGTAAAACCGACTGGTCGTGGGTTTGATCCCCACTCGAGGAGATGAAATATTCACTTAACTTTATATTTCCATTTCTTTTCTCTGGTGTCAAGGATAAGCACGGCGTTGAGTTCTGCCACTTAACACGCAATGCCTCCAGAATTCGACAGAAAGTGGGGAACGGAGTGTATTAACACGAGGTTCCCTCTGCCTACCCTGCAGTGTGCGGGATACAGCGTGAAGCTGATTTATTTTATTTTTTTAAATCAGTTGATGATGTCAATGCTTTAATTAGATTCAACGGTACTTGAGTTCAAATCCAATACTAAATTTGTTAATATAGAACGAATTATCACTTTCTGATGTCGTGTCGCAATGGGTTGGCGTTTGCTCTCAGGAAAGTAATTATTTCCATTTCCCTATTCTGGTAACACAAAGCGAAGCGTTGAGTTCCGTCACTAAGCACCAAATAACACTCCATTTCCCTCCCCACCAGTATTTGTAGACATTGCATTTAACAAATGGCAAAAGACAACACCGTGTCTTGTCTTGTTAATAGAGCGAGGAAATGAAAATAATTATTCCCCGAGTCGGAATCGAACCCACGGCTATCATCGTAACATCGTTGTCGCTGTGCCGCTACGACGGCTTTAAACCTTTCTCAATTCCTTCTTTTTAATAATAAATCTAAACAATAATAACTTCATGTAAGTACTTATAAACTAGTTATCCAATTAGACGAAGTCAGGGACAGTCACTACCATTTAATATGCAAAAGATATACAAATATAAAAAATTGTGAGCCAACGGGAAACTGGTCAGGTTCACATGTTTGGCAATAAGAAAATTTTATGTGGACTTATTGCCCAAATCTTTGCTTGTTTTAGTTTAAGTTGGCCAGTAGCATTGCAACATAAATCACTATCAATCGACATATCTTAACTAAATACAGTAACAGCCACTCCTCGTATTTTAAAAATGCTAGAGTATAGCTTAGTTCATAAGAATATAAGAATGACTTTCGAGATAAAAGTCTAAATACTAATATGTTGGAAATTATGACAAAATCGTTTCTTTATATAAATTAGCTGCCGGTCGTGGGACCGTTGTAGTGCAGTGACTGTAAACGGGGCGGTTGCAGGTTCGTTCACTTCGAGAATCGTTTATTTATCTTTATGTTCATATATTCATTCTGATAATACGAAGAACGGTGTTGATTTCCGCTATTCTACACGTGATGTCTCAAAAATTCAGCGAAAAATGAGGTGAGCTAGGGGAAAGGAAGCTAGTGTTAAGATACTCCATCTTAACTTCTATCTTTCCTTCCTTTAGCCGGCGGGTTACAGAGTGTAGCTGAAAAAAAAATTACACTATTATTGTATTGTAAGTTGAAGCCAATAAAGAAAGAACTAAACAAGTGAAATTAAATACTGAAACGGAAGATTCTTGATTGTTTTTAGTGGTCGTGGAGTCGAGAACTATTAGAAGATTTTTTGGAATCAGGGTAGTTTAACCCTGATCTGATATAAAAAATGAATTATTTTTCATTAGCTTTCAATATTTCTGAAAACGATAAAATGTGCGAAATCGGGAATATTTTATATCTTTTTTAAATCTATATATCACTCATTTGGTACAAAAATGAGGTATTTTAACTTTTTTTTTAATATTACAGGAGCAAGTGAATTCTGCAACTCAACACCTAATGCCTCCAGAAAAGGCTGAAAGTGGGGAATGGAGTGTCTTAACACTAGGTTCCCACTGCCTTCTCTGCTGTGTGTGAGATACATCGTGAAGCTGATTTATTTATTTTATTGTAGACGCAATAAAAGATTGTAAATTTAATATAGAGCAATGACGTATATATAATATTACAACAATGTTATAGCGATACATATTTATTAGAATATATCATAACTTATCATTCTAAAAAACAAAAAACATTTTATATCTTCTTCCAATTCTAATCTGAATAGAAATTATCTTAAATTTAAATTTAGATAAAATACAAACAAATTATTTATATTATGCATTAAACGTCCTTGAACTAATTTCTAGAGTATAATTATTTGTTGCGCATCTCATTCCCCCGCAATTAAGCTGCTTTACTACTTACATCAAGCTATATAGAAGAAATATATTTTTTACTCCGACTGTGCGGCGTAAAAAGAGTATTGTGGTTATCAGCCAATATATGTATATATGTTTGTTCCTATGTAGCGATGTAAAAAAGAGACGAGATAGCCGATTTTAAAGATTCATACTAATTCAAATCAGTTTTCGGTAGGTAGTAGCTCCTCGACCAATTAAATCTTGCCAAGAAGCATAAAAAGCAAATACGTCTGAGCTGTTAATTCTTCTACTTTCAAAAATAATATGATTTATTTATGTGTATCGACTATCACATTATTTCAATATACATTAGTTTTAATCAAATTCCAAACTATTGGACTTTTTTTCGTTTTAGTGCTTTGCTGTTGTATTTTTTAATGATATTTTATTTAGACCTTAACTCTGAATCTGTGTATGTAACGTATAAAAAAAACACAGAGTACTAGCCTTCTGTAAATAAGCCTAGGTAAATATTTATTATAAATATAGACTTCTCCTCTGTGAAATTTATACCCATAAATACCCAAACGCACTCTAAATGTCTGCATATTAATTGTTTTTCACTATATTCTATATATAATAAATATTTTATATTTTGATAAATCTATCGCGCATTTTGTTCATTAGTTTCTTGCCCTTATATCTGTAGTAAGTGACGTGATATAACATAATATTATATATTAAATGCTGATATTTTATATAGCTTTACGATATTATTAAAAATGTAAAAATAACAATAAAAAACTAAAGCTTAGCTTGTCGCACATTTTATTTTTTATAATGAATTTTGAATGTTTCCAAGAAATAAATTGTTACAGGTAATTTTTTTAGCTTCACTGACATCCTTCGTAGGCAGTGGGAACCTAGTATTAATTTTCAAGAGGCGAGTCTTATTGAATAATGAAAATAAACACCGTGCTTTGTTTTATTTGTCGAGTTTTTGTTATAAAAAATATAAAAAAACATAAAAGCTTAGGCTAGTCGTGGCACAGGGGCGCAAATAAGCATGTAATGTAAGCGTGATGGGTCGTGGGTTCGATTCCCACTCTATTTTCATTTCCAAGCGACGCGTTGAGTTCCGCCACTCAACACGGAATGCCTCTAAAATTCGGCGGAAAATACGAAACGAAAGCGTGTTAATGGGAATGGAGTGTTATTCGTGGGATACAGTGTGAAGTTAAAAAAAGAAACTTATCATAAAACCCTTTCGGCCTATTTTAAAAATTAAGAAAATGCGTAATTATATATAAAAATTATAAATTTACATATTTCTTATTAGTTTCCTACGTCATATATTATTTAAAATTAAATTAATTATATATATCATTAATTTATCCGTATAAAGTGGTAACCTTCTAAAGATTTCTTATAAATTAGATGATAGACGTTCTTAGTCAAAATAATATGAGCGTTATAAGATGATTAAGATTTCAACATAGTGAAGCAAGCTAAGTGAATCATTTGCTATTATTTACTGCTAGATAAAGATTTGACTTTTCATGGAAGTCTAAATTAATACACCTTCAAAAAATAATTGGTAATATAAATAAAATATACGATAATGGTGTCATATTTGATGTGACAGGATAAAGGTGATCGTGTGTAGAGTTTTTTTTTCCTTTTTTTTAGCTTCAGGTAGGCCGAGGGAATCTGAGAAATTAGGTTTAAGACAATTCGTTCCCCATTAAGGTTAATTACTTATTTAGTAAACGTATAAAAAATTTAACGTAGCGGGACTCGAACCCGCGCCTCCTGGAAACCGACCAGGCGTCCACTAATCCATACGTTCTCATCAAGCTACGTAGAAATTTTATACGCTTGTTACAACTTATTTATGTTATTAGCGTCTTTTTAGGGGATTTTTTTCCTCCGTTAAGGTATTGCGTATTGAGTGACAGAGTTTTAAGCCGCGCTTTGTTTCGTTACCAGAACGAGGATATGTAAATAAGAAATATTTCATTTCCTCAAGTGGTAATCGAACCCACAACCGTCGCGTTTACAATAGTGCTTGCTTACAGCTTGTGCCCTTACATCACGACAATCTCAAATTATTTATTTTTCAGCTTCAGGAACCTAGTGTTAAGACACTCCGTTCCAGAAAAAATCCAGCTAAAATTTAAGTTATAGCTTGTAGTAACTTAATTACGAAGTTATACTCATATGTATTTAGATTAGATTAGAATTTTATTTTTTATATATGTATAAATAAAATATTTAACTATTCTATATGACAGACACCAAATTACTTACATCCTGTATTCAATTATAATCAACGAATATCAAACCAATTAATCAAATTAAATTAATGTGTGAAGTAATATAAATCGCCAAATAAATATATAAATACTGTAAATAAACATAAAAAACATATTATAAAATTAAAATAATATGTATATTTTTTGGCTTCACGGTATATTCAGCGTTAAGACTCTGCTTCCCACTTTCCGCTAGAATTAATGACATTGCGTTTTAAGTTGCTGAGTTGAGCGCCGCGCTTTATCTTATTTCCATAGCAAGGAAAAAATAAAATATGGTTTTTCATTTGATGTTTGAATTGTTGATTACAATTTTAGATAAATGAAAAAAACTGCTTACGCAAATTTAACAATATTGAAGTCATCGTGATCCAGTGGAATAGCTTCTGACTGTAAATGTGATGATTGAGGATTCGGTCCGTCGGGAGAATGAAAGCGGACAGTGGAGTGTCGTTACACTCCACTGTCCGCTAGGTTAACTCTGCCTATCCTGTCATATGCAGGATACAACTTAAAATTATTTTACTATACAGGCGATAATTGTTAATAAATATTATAATGAGGCCGTCGTGGCCAGGCTCAAGTGTGCGACTGTAAGCACGACGGTTGTGGATTCCATTCCCATTGCGTTAAATGAAATATTTAATCAGTTTCACGCCGTATCCCACCCACATTACGGTAAGTAGAATGAACCTAGTCTTAAGACACTCCGTTTCCCATTTTTTCGCCAAATTCTGGAAAATTTTCGTGTTGAGTAGCGGAACTCAACGCCAACTCAATAAGATTATATTAGATAATCTTATTGAGTTGGCGTTGAGTTCCGCTACGATATGCATAAACTACGTAAAAATATATATTTATTTTTCAACAGTAGTGTAAGCGAAAAATTTATCAAAATTTGTATTATTTAGTATTCATTGGAGAATCAATAAATTATTGTAATCTTAAAATATATGAATGTTATGTCTCATAACGCCTAAGGCCTGTATAAATTAAATTACATATGCGTACTAGATTATATTTAACATATATGCGTACTAGATTATATGAGGCCAGTCGTGGCGCAGCGGCACGAAGTGTGGCTGTAAAACCGTGGGTTCAATCCCCTCTCGAGGAGATCAAATATTTACTTAAATTTATATTTCCATTTCTTCGCTCTGGTGTCGAGGCTAAGCGCAGCGTTGAGTTTTGCCACTCAACACGCAATGCCTCCAGAGTTCAGTCCGAAAGTGGGGAACGGAGTGTATTAACACTAGGTTCCCTCTGTCTACCTTGCTGTGTGCGGGATACAGCGTGAAGCTGATATAAATTTTAAAATATTGATTATCTTAGCAGCTCGGACCTCGTACAATGTACTGAGAAATGTAATTTCTTGTTCAATTAGGTGAAAAGAAAAGTTTTATAAGGCACTCCTTTACTAAATGCTACGGTGGTGGGTTCGATTTATATTCGGAGGGTTAAATTGTTATCATTTTCTCATCCTGGTAACAAGAACGTGCTCAAGGTTCTTTTTCGCTCCTCGACGTGCATAGGTGGTGCAAGGGAGACATTCCGTCTTAACATTAAGTTCCCTCTCTTTACCCTTAAAACCCTCCTTATACGCAAGACACAGCATGAAGCTATGAAAAAAAGACTGCTATTGATTTTGTAAGGTTATTGTTGAAACAAATATTGTTTCTTTTTCGTAATATTGTAAATTTATTGATATAATATTATGAAAAAAAAAACGATATTGACAATCGAAATCAATATCCAGTAAAATACTGTCGTTTCACATTGTTTTTATAGAACTTTCTTTTCGTGACGACGCCATCAAAATTACACTGTGATTGTAAAAATATATTTTTTTAGTTTCACTCTGTACTCCGCAATATAGCAGAGTAGGAAGCTAATTTTAAGACTATGCGTTCTCTTTCCTGAATATTGCATATTGATTTGCGGAACTCAACGCCGCGCTGTGTCTTCTTCAAAGGGCGAGAAAATGAAAAGAATAAATTTCTCTGAGTTAAGATCAAATCCACAACCGTCGCGTTCTCAGTCTGCTGTCTTTCGGCTATAAATTATTTTTAATTAAAAAAAAAGAATATCATTTTTAACTCAGGACTCGAACCCGCGCCACCTGTAAACCGACCAGGCGCTACGTTCCCGCTACGTTCAAATTTTTATACGTTTTCTAAATAAGTATTTTTCTTTCTTAAGTGTGGAATAACACTTAATTTTTTTTAAAATATTTAATAAATAGTATTCTCTCTTGCCAGACGATAGATTCTTAGTAATCATCTTTGTGTAGTGGAAGTTTGTAAAAATCTCCCTACAGAGATGCTAACATAAATAACTTGTTTCAAGCGTAGAAAAATTTCGACGTAGCTTGGTGGAATGTATGGCTTAGTGGTCAGAGCGCCTGGTCGGTTTCCAGGGGGCGCGGATTCGAGTTCCGTTACGTTCAAATTTTTAAACGTTTTCTAAATAAGTATAAGAGAATATTATTCATCTCTGTGACAAAACGACACACTACTACTAACTACTAACAAAAGTAATAAAACATTGGTCGTAAATCACAAGTTCAAACTATTATTACCATATTATTATATTTTATAGAAATGAAAATAAGCTTTAAAGTGATTTAATTTTTAAGGTTCTGTCCTTTATTAAGGAAACAAGGATCCTTTATAAGATCATTTTGTTGTCCGTCCGTCTGTATGTCTTTCTGTCTATCTGTCTGTTTGTCAAGACCCTTTATCTCAGGAACGCTTGGAGATATCGGGTTAAAATTCAAACCATATACTGAGATCTATGGCCCCATGATTTCCTGATAAAAACGTAATTCTGTATTTACTTAGACTAAAGATATAGCAAAAAAATCGCGTTTATATGGCGTATTTCGACACTATCAAGAGAATCAAAATTCATGGGGTACTTCCAGTTGACCTAGAATTATGAAATTTAGCAGCTAGCATCTACGGGTACTTGTTTAGAAAAAAATCTGAAAACTATATATTTGTAGTTAAATCCTAAAAAATAATAGCCTTAATTAGAAAAAAAACGCGTATTTCTATACTATAATAGGAATTAAAAATAATAGCGTACTTCTAGTTAACCTAGAATTATAAAATTTGACAGCTCATATCTAGAGATAGTACTAGTTCAGGAAAAAATGTGAAAACTATACCTTCGTAGTGAAATCCAAGAAAAATAATAGCCATAAACGCGTATTTCGACACTATAAACGGAATCAAAATGAATAGGGTACTTCCGGTTGACCTAGAATTAAAAAAATTGACAGCTAGCATCTACAGGTAGGCTGTTTATGGAAAAATTTGAAAACTATACGTTTGTAGTCAAATAAAAAAAATAATAGCCTTAAAGGGGCCAAAATTTGATATTAAAGCTGCTATCAAGTGAGGTATAGATGAAAGGGCTCTCGCTAAGCTGAGCCTGAATTTCAGAAAAAGCTCGAGAATTCCATATTTTTCAGAACCCTCAGTGGGCGAGCCTGACTCGTGTTCTCCCCGTTTTTTTTATTTTCTTATCCAATGTGTATCAAATATTGTTTTTCATTAGAACATTGCCAATGCAGCCGTTTAAAAATAACCTTTCAGAACCAAAAGTATACTATGTAAATTGAAAGCCCCATAATCTAAAGAAGAAGTCATATAAAGAAAATAAAAATACGGAACATATACAAACAAGTACGAGTAACTTACCAATTGCATTTTATGGGAAATCACCGTTGAGTTCTTGATAAAACTTTTTTGACAGTAATTTTGATTTGTGTCATGTTTTCTGTAATAGATGTTTATTATATTTATATTTTTTATCTTTATAAGAATAAGCATTGAGTTCTGTCACTAACAATGTCTAAAAGTTAAATTACACAACGAGTATATTCTTAAACGTACTTCAAGATTTTATAATTATTGACAAAGTGCTTTAGAACAAGTTAAGAAACGAAAAGAATACTCGAAGTTAGTAGTTGCGGCCTCGTGATGCAAAGTCACAGCGCAGAACTGTACAGCGAAAGTTGTGGGTTCAATTTTCGAATGAATTATTTTCCTCTTTTTGAAAATACAAAAAAAGTAAATGCACTAAGTGCAGCGTTGAATTCCGTTGTCCACTCAACACGCAAATGTCTTGAAAATTGGACATAAAGAGGGAAAGAGAATGTAGTAGCACTAAGCTACCCTGTTCTGGGTATACACAGCAATACGATACAAGGTAGAGTTGAAAAAATAAATCCTCTTTTACCTTTATACAGGGACAAACTAGTGTCCAAACTCTACGTTCTCCCAAAAACCCACAGTGACCAAGAAATCTATTTTATTATCAAATCCTTAAGTGGTAATCTAACGTAAACAATATAATATTGAGTGATATTTGACATGCAAAGCTATATATGTAGGTGGGATGCGCGCGACGGTCAAACGAGTTGCGCACGCGCACGGTTTGTGTTGTGTCTTTGTGTGAACATGCAGTGAGTGGATCTCAGGCGATATGGTAAGCATATTCATATTATTACCTATTTTTTATATTTTTTTACCAGAATCTAAGAGTAAGCTCTTTGTAATAGTAGACAAAAAATTTAAAAAGATATTTTTTAATTGGATGAGAAAACCATTATTAATACTTTAATTTTGATAAATATTATGATAATAAATCATAGTTATTTTTACCTGGGTTAAGGTAAATTTCTAAGCCCAGGTAAAAATAACTAACATTATATAATATAAAATAATATAATATATTAACTTGGTAAAACTTGACTATATAATATATAAAACAAGATAGATAATGTATATAATTATTAATTAGGTAGCAAATAATTTCTATTTTACTGACATCCAAATAATTATATTATTGTTATAATTATTTGTATAATAATAATTATCACATTTATTTAATAAATATTTATTGCAGTTACATTTTTAATGTCTGCATTGATTTTAAACTAGTTCTAACTAAATTATTAGTTTATACCTGTGGCATAGGTCACGTTGATGTCCCTAAGATGTGCTGTGTCCTTGACTGCACTCTTAAAACTACTTTAATATGTGTACAAAATTTCGTAATGATATATGTGAAAAGGTTACGTGTGAAACCGTAACAAACATACATTCCCCTTTGTAGTATTAGGGGTAAATAATGATGACAATTATGAAACTATGTCAATTTGTTGACGAGAAAAAGCGTGGCGTTGAGTTCCACCCTTCAGCACGAAATGCCTCGTGGAAAGTGGGGAACCGAAGTGAATTATTGAGAAAGGAGTATCTTAGCACTAGTATCGCAGGTTCTCTCTGCATAAACTGCTATGTGCTGGATACGTCGTAAAACTAAAAAATAATAAAAATAAGATGGATTGTATATTTTAGCGAACGTCGCTTAAGTATTTTGAGAATTATATTTTCATTGTATGCGGTCGTGGCGCAGTGGCACAGCGGACTTAAACGCGACCAGTATGCGTTTGTCTCCTACAAGTTCAAGACAAAACGCGGTGTTGAATTCCGCTCGCCAAGCAATGTCTCGGATATTGGGTAATAGGTTGGGAACAGAGTCGCTTAATATTAAGTCCTCTATGCCTGCCTATCCCGCTATATGCTATATGCGGGATACATTGTTAAAATTAAAAAAAATACGTAGGAATTATAAAACACATAGATTATTATAAATATCAATAACAGCTTAATATTGAAAATATTTAAATTTAAATATAAACGTTAATTTTATTTATAGCTTTTAATGTATTACGAAATATTTAAATTTAATTTATACAGATCTAATTCCGATAAAGAAGTACAAACATAAATAGATGAATATTTTATATTATATATACATATTATGTATTATATTTTATTATACAATATAATTTTTTATAATATTTATTCAAAATACATAATATATACATACAAATGTATATACAAATATTTCAAAACTATCGATATTTTTACTATTTTCTATTTCAAGTACAGAATTAGTTTTTTTAAATAATATAATATGAAAAATAAAGAATGAAGAATCCGTAGTGGCGTTGTGGGGCAGTGCCCAACTAAACGCGATGGTTATAAGCTCCATCCTCACCCAAAGCAATGATTTTTTTCCTTTTCCTCGTTCTAATAAGTTTTGCGTGTTGATTTGCAAAACACAACACCGCGCTTTGTGTTGTGTTTTGCAAATCAACACGCAAAATCACAAATTTGAGCTGAGAATTGTATTAACACTAATAAATTTCCATACTAAGAAAAGGTAAAAAAAAGATAAGAAACCCTAGAATATTTTTACTTAAATACAAAAATATAGTACACATTTTCTAGGCCACACAACACTAACAATAGTACAAGAAAATACTTGTACATATTCAATTATGCATATATTAAAATTGAGTCATTTACTTAAACAATACTTCTAGTACACCTGCACGCAAAAGCCTACTACGCTTATCTAATAGGAACATGTGAAGAATACGTACGTTGTGTTGGTTACCGACTATTCTCAGGAGAGCTGCCTTCGGAGCCGGTGTTAGCTTTATATGCATTCCATGATTTTAAAATACAAAAGGCTTTTTAACGAAAGAAAGTGTTGAGACACTCTATTCTAGAGAATAGCGATTGTAATTGTTAATTTCTTTTTATTTACTTTTCTTATAATATGGATATAAGTACAAGCGTATATGTTATGTAATATAAAATTATTATTAATTTAAATAACATACCCAAATAATTAATTAAATTTTATTCTCAGTAAATTCTTCAATGTCCAATTTTCAATATATTACTTATTGGGTGGCGTAATTTAACACCGCACTTTTTCTACTAGACCAGAGAAAAGAAAATAATTGAAATCAAAATCATTCCTATTGAGAACCCACAACCATTGTTACAAATTTACGAGCACATGACAAGATATAATGTCCTAAATAAATACCAACTCCAATTTATTATGTTCATATAAACTATATAAGTAAATATTTCACACAAGGAGATGTCGATATTTCACATTCCAAATTGCAGATAACAAAAGTTGTGTCAACGTGAGGTAATCTTGTGGGCAATACATAAAACGCTTGCGCGTATTTGTGAAAGTTATCGAATGATTTTACCTTAGCTTATCTGACATATATAAAATTAATTCGGTGATGCATAAGTATTTTTTTTTTAAATAACATTTTAAGAACAAAAAGAACAACTGGAACTCTTATAGATCATACCGTCGTCTGTCAAGACCGTTTCCTCGAAATAGTGTAGAGGTATTAAGCTGAAGTTAGTATCAAATGTGGGTAATATCAATTATGTCTACGATTCCTGAAAGCATCGTTTTACTGGATTTTGTATATAATTTTATATTCAAAATATAGGTTCTGCCCGTGGACCTACAATTATGAAATTTGGCAACAATTAAGAATTAACAATACAAATAAAGGAACCCATTTGTTCCTAAAAATCATTCAGTTTCCTTTTCAACCCCAAAAATACATTTTATTTACTTATTTAGAAAACGTATAAAAATTTGAACGCAGCGGGACTCGAACCCGCGCCTCCTGGAAACCGACCAGGCGCTCTGACCACTAAGCCATGCGTTCTCGCCAAGCTACGTCGAAATTTTTATACGCTTGTTACAACTTATTTATGTTGTTAACATCTCTGTAGGGAGATTTTTACAAATTTCCGCTACCCAAAGATAATTACTAATAATTATCGTTTGGCAAGAGAGAAACTATTTTTTTAATATTTTTAAACATTTTTAAAGTATTATCCCACATTTAGGAAAGAAAAATACGTATTTAGAAAACGTATAAAAATTTGAACGCAGGGGTCATACAAGGAATATTATAATATACAGAAGTAGTGTCATGTGCCATATCCCCTATTTTTAGTTATTTTAATTCGTCAACGCAAAAGAAACTGCATTCAAAAGCTAGTATTATAATACAAGTAAATCTACCAGTAAAGCAATTACAGTCGGCTACTTCAACCGACGGCGTTTAATTACAAAGTGTCATCAACAATCCACATTTGCAATCAGGACTTATTATCTTTTGACAAGTGGGTATCCTCAAAACGTCATCTTAAAATTAAGAAACCGACGTAAAGATAAAAATAAATTATAAAGCTGTCATGGATCAATGTTGAATGAAAGAAAAGGTTTTGGATTCTAATTCTATTAAGATTTTTTTTAGATTTAAATGTTTTAGTTTAGCCAGTCTGTTTAGAACGAACGCGGCATTTTCAATTACTAATATTACATAATATAGTTTAAGTGAATAGCGGAACTTAACACCGCACTTTATTTCACAAATGTACGGAAATTTATATAAGCGTTTGTGCGTAACTGATTATCAAGCTCCTAAATCTAGAATTTCTCACATAAACATTAGCATTAGAAGGATCACATAAAGTGCATCTTCGTTCTATACAAGGAGTCGAGCACTCGTGACGAAATGTAAAGGCCGATCGGTTACAACAGTTTTGTGCAGCAATTTCACTTTTAACTAGTTAAATGTTATTTTATCTTTAGTTCCTAATATTTTGAATACTATTAATAAATATATTGTTAATGTAAAGCCAGTTAGGTAAAAGGCTATTTTGTCGCAGTGGTACAGTTTTGATAGTAAACGCAACTAGTTTGATAACCCCCCCCCCCACTCATGTGAATAATTCTGAGGTAAGAACACATATTAAAAAAAATAATTAGGCAGAGGGAATCTAGTGTTAAGACGCTCCGTTCCCCCCTTTCTGCCGAATTCTGGAGGCACTGCGTGTTGAGTGGCAGAACTCAACGCCGCGCTTAACCTCGACACCAGAGCGAAGAAATGGAAATATAAATTTAAGTAAATATTTCATATCCTCGAGTCGGGATCGAACCCACAACCAGTCGGTTTTGCAGTCACACCTCGTGCCGCTGCGCCACGACCGGCCTCAACACATATTGTGGCGTTAAATTCCGTCACTAAATATATTTAACAGTCTCAGAAATTGGGCGATATGTGGGCAACGGAGTGTCTTTACACTAGTTTCCTTAAGCCCACCCTGCTATATATGAGATACAGCGTGAAGCTCAAAATCCAGAAGATTCAAGTTTTTGATCGTCTATGTATATTTAATACCTAGAGGATCAAGAATACACTCAAAGCAACTTGTCTGCCTTCTGGGAACAATTCTTATAAAACTAAAACTAGCCAGTCAAATTTTGATTATATTTTGTTTCTTGTATTTTATAATAAAATGATGTTACAAACCAGTTCTAACTAAGAATTCGTATAAAATATATAAAAAAATGTCTTTTAACGCTCAAGGTAGCGGATTCAACTTCTTTTAATTGGAAGCCACATAGTTTTTAAGTATCTAATTTTATTATTATATATGTAGAGGTAATTTTGGCGTAGTGAGACAACGTGATGATTCTGGGTTCGATTCCCACTCAGTGAAATAGATTATATTTATTTTCCCGATCTGGTAAAGCTAAAAAAGAAAGCGAGACATCGAGTTCCGCCGTGAACATTTCGTATATAAAGAGTGTCTTGACACTGTGGCTCTTGACACTAGGCCCTTTCAGTATACAATGCTATACACGGGATACAACATGAAGCTGAAGTAGAAAAACAATTAATTATATTGTTTAATTTGCAATAAGTTTGTACTTAATGTATTTGACATTTAAACGACCTTCACATACAGATATATCTTGTGCTAATTTTTAACAAATAAATTGTGTTATTAGATGTTAATTTTATATTGAACTTAATGGTAATTGGTTATTTTTAGTAATTCATTTAGTAATTGTCAGACTGATTTAGGTTATTAGTAAATATACAGTATTTGTTGTGCACGGGACTCCCGGGATTCACGTAGATCAAGATTTTTTTGTTATTTTACAAAAATAAAACGGTATTTGTATAAAACAAACATGGGAAAACTTTTGCAAAATTTCTTTATCTTCTCCTGTGCTAAATTTGTTCTTAGTGGTCACCAACTATAAATTACTTTACTAACGATACAAAATCTTACTGCCAAGTTTCATTTTTGTACGTTAAATGGTTTTCGATATTACGCGGTAACTTTCGCTTTTATAATAAATAAGCAAATTGGTTGGAAAAAATGTTTATATGGTAATCTAGTGTTACACACGTATTCCCGATTAAAGCACTTCCGTCCGCCACCTTCTGCCGGATTCTCGAGGTATTGAGAGGCGGAACTCAACGCCGCGCTTGGTCTCGTTATCAGAGCGTGGAAATGAAAATATTAAATATTTCACTTCCCCAAGTGGGAATCGAACTCCAACTATGGAGTTTACAGCCACGTGCTAGTGCATCACGAAGGCCTCTTCTAATACTATTTTGAATATTTTTTTAATGCAATGGCTCGGTCTACACTCGAAGGAATGAGTACTCGTATATTAAAATAACTTTTATTTCTCCTTCCGATTAGAACACCCGCGACAGTATCGCGAATTCAGACGGAAACCACAGAACAGAGAGTCTTGACCATATTCTCCATGTCCATCTCTCTATAGGGAAAGAGTGAAGCTGTAAATAAACTACTTACTAACTTACATACACTAACATAATAAGATTACTAATATTTCAACAGCCGTTACGAAACATAAAACTAAGACAAAGAGTTCATCAAAATTTTATACACAAAAGAGATGAAAATATTTTTCCAATCAATGAAGTTGAGGAACGCTAAACATTCTATAGAACAATACCACAGTTGTTATCGAAGATCTCAACGGTTCACGGATTTATTCAAATGTCTCGACGGCCGGCTGTCATCGATTGTTATATAAAGCTATGATTGATTGTACTTACGGTATGTTTGTTTGTTTACATAAATTGTACTCGACAAAGTACGGCGTTAAGTTCCATCACTCAACACGCAATGTTTCGAAAATTGGGCGTAAAGTGGGAAATGGAGTGTCATAACACT
This sequence comes from Heliconius himera, assembly GCA_021202915.1. NCBI lineage: Eukaryota > Metazoa > Arthropoda > Insecta > Lepidoptera > Nymphalidae > Heliconius > Heliconius himera. The sequence continues at coordinate 16,954 of JAJHJA010000222.1, forward strand.
ACATGGTTCCTTATATACCCTGCTGTATACGGAATGCGGCATGAAAACATAATCTTTGAATAGAATTTTTTTAATACTTATAAGCATAATACCGAAAAGTGTAACTAATAAAATATTTCTGATTTATTAAAGTATGGCGCCAAATAAAATTTATTATAGAGACAAATATATATTTTTTCTACATTGAAATTGAAAATAAAACACGCAAACTTAAAAAATATTATATAATAATATAATATTATTATAAATTATTTACTATAAAACATATTTTATTTCATTACAAAGTAACAAATGAACACCATTATTAAAATGTACATACATAGATTTGATAATCTTGTAAAGTTGGCCTCGCTTTGTATCCGCAAGCCTTGCTTTAGGATCCACACCATATAAGCCATCCGCTCTAATAATCCTATAAATAGAATATATATAAACGTTTCTACATTTTGTCTATCTGTTCAAAGATTTTATATAAATATTTATTACGATATTCATTCAAAAATTCTTACTTTTAATATATATTATATGTAACAGGTAGTATGTAAACGACAGGCTCAGATACTTTTTTTATAAAAAAAAAACAAAATATAAAATGAAATTAATAAGACGCACCGATTCGACCCCTAATACGTTATTTTTTTTTAAACGTACGTATCTAAATATTTTTCTAAACGTAGTTAAAACATTAACACTTTAAAAATATTAAAATATATGCAGATATGCAATATGTTGTTACACTAAAAAAAAACACTAATTCTAAATTTTATACAAAATAATCTCAATCTTACTAAACTACCCAAGAAAGTACGAAAAAGAGTCTATAATAATACACCTCTACCATTCCTTTTACCGCTTCTTCCTTTTCCTCTTCCATTTCCTTATGGTCGCTGATCTTAATAGTAAAATTCCAAAGCTGCGATTAGTGGCTGCTTTAATAAACTATTTTTCTTTTGTGATTGCCTGTATAAATCTCGTACAAGCTGCAAAGATAAAAAATGTGATACGTCACTTTATTTACTGTTTTAAATATTTAATATGTATTAGATAATATATTTACTGCATATTGTAATTAAGCCTTTGTAAGAAATTTTAATCTTAAACTATCTCGTTTAACTAAACACCTGCTGAGCCAAGATAACTTAAAAATATTTCTTAATAAAATATCGTATGTTTAGGTAAAAAATTGGGCAAATGTTAAATTAATGTTATGAATATTCAAAAATTTAACTGTGTCAATGTAAACGTCAACTTAGAAGTAATCACTTGTAATTTATAAGCAAAGTTCAAATATATTTTTATATTAAGAGATAACGTTAAAATATACTCAGTTCAAGAACACTACAACGTATTAAAACGAAGATTTAAATGCTGTTGATGATCATTCGGGAAAACTAACGATTGAATCTCTAATGAGCGAATGATTTATAAAATGCAACCGTTGATTTTTTTTGCTGATTACTACTGACAATACTGACATTTTTATATTAAATTATATATATATTATATTTTTTTTATATTATAATAAAAAATCAAAGTTCACCTTCACTCCATTTCCCGCCCAGCGCACTCATAAGGATATCTAGTATTAATACACTCCGGTATTCACTTTTCACATTTTTTTGTAAAACAAAGCGTATTGAGTGGCGGAACTTAACGCCGCGCTTTGTCTACTAGAGCGAAAAAATGAAAAGGATGGCCTATACGGGAATGTGCTCGTGAAATATATATTTATATATATAATCAGATATTTTTTTAAATAAATTGAAAGTAGCGAAATAAATCTTCAAAATAAGCAAAGATGATTATATAAAAGGTATTCCATAGGTATGAAGTTGACGTTTATAAAATCATCCTTTTAATTGTATTGACTTAAACATGTTGTCACTCGACAACTATTAAATGAAAACCGAGGGTTTTCAAGTACTTGCTTAGTTTTGTTTATTTCATTATGGCGCAGATATAAATATAACAGTTGTGGGATCGATTCTCACTAGGAATGAACTGTTTTTATTTCGTCACAATTGTATGTAGACAAAGCGCGGCGTTGAGTCTCGCCACTATTTACGCAAAGTCTTAAAAATTCAGCAGTGCGCGGGAATGGTGTCTCGTGGTGTCTTAGCACTAGGTTCCCCTACAAAAAAATGAAGAAAAAAAATTATTTAATAAAAAAAAGTGAAAAATAAAAAAAATATTTGTAAAAACAAAAATCCCGACTGCAGAAAACTAAAAAGGAAATAAACAAGCCCAATAGTTTATTAGGATTAACAGTCGTAAAGCCCCCACAGCGGCCATGATTGTTTTTTTAACGTCATCTATCTAAGAACACTTTGGCTGCTAATATGAATCTAATGATACCTCAAATATGTAAATCCGTTTAGCGGTTCTGGAGATATGAGGTAATAAAGAATATTACATACATACAAGATATATAACCCTTCCTTAGCAGTCGGGAAAAAACGAATATACATTTAAATCTTCACGTAAGTATCGCAATAAAATAAAATATATGATTTCCGATTTACTCATCAGTGATGATGCTTCAACTTTATGGTAGTTATTACAACCTTATAATTATTCTACTCTTAACCTAGAAACCAGCCAAAGTTAATAACAACCTAGTATAATACAATGGAGTGCTTGTAAAAATTAGTGCTATAAATGCGTCATTATTCGTGATTTCTTCGAATACTTTTAAAATTGAAGAATTTTATGAAATAATTGAATATATAATACTATATATAGAAGCAAATAGATTCTAAAATATAGCCTATTTATTATACATAATACCAATATCAAAAGTAAAATAATAAAATAATACTGTGTACATAAATATACAACTGATAATGATGAGGCCGTCGTGGCACACAGGCACAAGTGTGTGACTGTAAATGCAACTGGTTGTGGGTTGATCCCTACTCGAGGAAATTAAATATTTATTAAAATTTATCATTTTCATTTCTTCGTTCTTGTGTCGAGGCATAACACGGCGTTAAGTTTCGCCACTTAGCATGCAATTCCTCCAGAATTCGGCGAAAAGTGAGGAATGGATTGTCTTAACACTAGGTTCCCTGGGTGCTCTGTGCGTAAAATAGCGTGAACATGATTTTTACAACTGATAATGGTTTTGTTTTTATTGTAATTCAATAATAATCTTATTATTGAAACGCGTTGATGTCTTTTGTATGTGAACTTAGCACAAGCATGCATTTGTTGATTTAAAGATTTCGTTATGATTAAATCACTAAGAATTTTATTTGAACAAATTTTATTTCTAAAGTGATTACTTACACAGACAGAGTGTATAATATTTGATATTTTTTCATCGATTATTTTTGTTGTAAATATTTCCTATTATACGAAAATTTAAATTAAACAATTTTAAATATATCAGTTACAGTAATTTTTATTCTATACATATATTTAACAAAAATATCTATTTAATATTTAAAGACATAAATTATATATATTAAATTAAAATCTAAAAGAATATTTTATTAAGGAAAAAACATTAAAAAATTAACTATAATTACGTTAAGTGTTAAATTATAATAAAGCGCAAGAATCAAAATGTGATTACACCATAAGTAGTGGGCCTCGTGGTATCCATCACTTTCCAGTATTCACTTTCTCAATGTTGCAACATGTTCTTTTGAATTTTATTAAGATGACCAAACACATGAAGGTCAGTAACGATATTACTAACGGAGTTACGGGTCATTGCGTCTCGATAACAGCTTCTGTTAATAGGCCATTCATTAATTATACTTAGGTGGGTTATTTTTCATTCTAAGCAGAAAAGTTGTCAAGTGAAACTGACCAATTGACAATATATGAATATTTACTTTTAATTTTAAGATTTCTTTATTTTTTTTTAACTTCACTCTATAAAGACGACCTCAGAATAGAAGAGGGAACCTAGTGCTAGGAAACAACGTTAACCGAAAATTGGGCAGAAAGTGGGGAACGGAATGTCTTAACACTAGATTCTATCTGCCTACCGAGCTAAACGCGGGATACAGCGTGAAGTTAACAAAAAGAAACATCTTTTATTGATTTTCCTGTAATATACAATGACTTATTAAACTTAAAGTCATAAGAAGGACATACGTATACATATTCAAAATTTATATAATACATATGAAAAAAAATTATTACTAAGTTTTTTGATACAACTTCATCAGTGAACTGTAATATAGTGGTCAAATTCGACACAGTATTTATAGAATTCGATGCGGTCCAAACTTATTTTGATTGATATACATAAATCACTGCAACGTACGTTATTGTGACGATAAAATATTACTATAGGGGCTAACACACACCGTGTTCTGTTTTATTTATTTCATTACAAATTCAAAAGGTCAAAGGTTCAAATTCTACTTCTAAAAAACACACATTTTTACTTTTATCAACTGTCGCGACATTGTATGTTAAGGGACTGAACTCAACGCTGCACTTTGTTTTGTTCTCAGACCAATCCCAACTAATTAATTATTAAAAGAGGAATTATTTGCCATCACTTCCCTTTTCTTTCAAGATAAAGCGCGGCGTTGAATTCCACCATCCAACATGTAATGTTTTGAATGCTATATAACATAAAGTACCTACTCTTTTTGACTGAGCTGTAATCTAACGATACCCACAAAAAAGATATGAATCTCTCACCGTTTATCGTATGTTCGATCATCTCACCAGGATTTCCGTAAGCATATATGTGCAGTCTATCAAAACATTTGTAATAATTACTTAATAACTCTTAACAACTAACATATAACAACGAGATTTTTAAATGAAAAATTATTCATAAATTTCAATGTCAACGCCTCAACAGCTATTGTATGATAAAAAAACATATTCTCTTTATAGAATTGTCTTCCATAATCCTATATCATTAAGGACTATACTGCTTTAACATATTATTAGGTGACATCAATATAATGGGTCGTTATACAAGCAAATATGCCAGAGGTTACTAAAGAGTTTTATAAGGAAGAATAATACGGATCTCTGGCCAAATCTTTATAAGGCAAAAAAAAACTGTTTAAATAGTGCTAAGTCATATCATCAAGTTTATCTAGTGTTTGTTATTTTTATTGTCATATGACGTACAGTTCGCGAGGCTTAAGCTGAGCTTTGTAATTTGTGAGTGTTTATAAAAGTCAAACCAAAAAAACCTTTCAAAAATAAAGTTTATTATTAGAAATCAATAAAAAATATTCTTCTATGTATAGCATCTATGTGGTTTAGCGAGGAAGTTTAATTTTCCTTAAGTAAAGAAATTATTATATATTAATTTTGCCACAGACATACTTTCTATTTTATTTTTATCTGTTTCATATTTTTTATAATATTATTAAGATAGGCAGAGGAAACCTACAATTATGACATTCCATTCCCTAATTTCTAAACCCCGAGTGAGGATGGAACTAACAATCATTACGTTTACAGGCCGGCACTCTCCCACTACGCCACGATGTGATATTATCGTGATTTAATTTCTCATATTTTTCTATTTTATAACGTATATATTTTCTTATTTTACTAGTAAACTAGATGCTTGAATGAAAAATAAAACAGATAAGGTCAGTCAAGGTCGATATTGCTACCGTAAACTAGTTCTAAATGTATACTTCCATATACAGTGGTGACTGACCCTTGATATTAACATATTATGGACGCATCTCTATATTTTTTTTTAATTTTAATATTATATATAATTCTGGGGTGGCTCTATTATTGATAATGGTACATATTTTACACTTCACGCCGTATCCGCTATAGCCTAGTGTTGAAACACTCTGTTCACCACCCCTTGCCAAATTTTCGAGACATTCAATGTTAAGAGGCGGAACTCAACGCTGCGCATTATCTTATTACTAATAAATTAAAATATTTTATTCCGCCCCAGAAGAAACAATAAAGCACAATCAACAATTGTCACTCTAGCAATCCAATAAGCTAGTGGTTATCATTAACATAAAATATCGTCTTTGTATCGCGTGATGCAAACAAACTTTATTAATTATGCAATCCCAGTTCGCAACGGAATTTAATAGCGGACAAGATTTAAATGCGTCACTTAAATAATTTTATATCACAGGTGTCGTTTAAAAACGAAATGGACAATTTATTACAATTTTTTTGAACGAACGACGAACGAACATACAAACATCACGTACATACGTATTCAGGCACTACTCCACTATACTCTCTACATTTTTATAGGCTAGGTAGAAGAAACCTAATGTTAAAATACCCTATTTCCAGTAATACACTTCCACTGCCCATTTACCGCCAAATTCTGGAAACCTTGCTGGTTGAACGGTGGAACTCAACACTGCGCTTTGCCTCGTTACCAGACCAAGGAATTGAAAATATTAAATATTCACTTCACCGAGTGGGAATCGAACTCACAACCGTCGCATTTACAGTCAGACTCCTGTGCCTCTGCGCAACACTAACAGTATAAAATCGTAGAACTACGCAAAAACTTTAATGACTGAGTTATTTAAACATATTTAATAATAATACATTAAAAATTCACTTAAATGTGTAATTAGAGATGAAATCCAAATGACGAATCGTCGTTGGTTGATGCGTGGGTTAATATTATCGTACTAGTTGCTCGCAACTTCGTTTTTGTGTACTATTAAATATTAAACAAATACGTTTACGTTTTCACAAAAGAATTTCAAGAAATCTTTTCTTAGTGCTTCCTCCACTTCTTTTGAAATTCCAATCCCGTGTAATTCCGCCTGTGCGTTACCTTTCTGTTACTTAGGTAACAAATGTATAAATTCTATACTATATATCTACATGTTGTGTACATATGTATCTATTATATTTATTAAAAAAAAAGTATATTACCATAGTATGTATTATATGTAAGAATTATTAATAGTAGTAGTGTTGATTGGTGGAAAACAACACCGCGCTTTATCTTCTTAAAACAGCAAAGAAAATTAAAGTAATTCATTCTTGTAAGTGGGATTCGAATCCACAACCGTCACGTCTACTGACAGATGACGTCAATAATATAAATATGTATGTAGGTACAATATGTATAATCCAACGGAAGAACCGGTAGCGAGATGTCTATCTTAACGGACCATAATAAAGCTATTTCTTTATACATGCACATTCAATAGCGCTATAAAGATAACATATTAAGCCTTCAGTATATGTAATAGAAGTTTTAGGGTTCCGTATTATATCTACTAAGATATTGTTACAGCGTCATATTTTAATCAGCTTCACGCTGTATCCCGCACACAACAAGGTAGGCAGAGGGAACCTAGTGTTAAGGCACACCGTTCCCCACTTTCCGCCGAGTTCCGGAGGCATTGCGCATTGAGTGGCGGAACTAAACGCCGCACTTTTGCCTCGACACCAGAGCGAAGAAATGAAAATATAAATGCAAGTAAATATTTTATCTCCTCGAATGGGGTTCGAACCCACAACCAGTCGATTTTACAGTGCTCTCTGTGCCCCTGCACCACGACTGGCCTCAATCATATTCAAATAATCAAATGGTCATATTTTAAGTTTTTTTTTCATTTCTTCACGCCACATGCTCCATATAGCAGGATAAACGGAACTCAATGTTGACATAATCTGTTTCCCAGTTTCCGAGACATTGCTTGTTGAGTGAGACATCAACGCCGCGCTTTCTTTTGTTACTAGAGTAAGAAAATGAAAATGATTCCTTACCTCGAATTGGAACGGAACCCACAATCGTCGCATTTACAGTCTGAGTTCTAATCGTATATAACAGCTTAAATAGCGTTTAAATATGCTTAGGATTTACTCCAATACACAACATATGATATATTGTTTTTATTATAATATAGTGGATATTATACAATTCAACAATAATTACCTTCTTTACCTCCAAAACCAAAGCCTGCATGGTGTTAATAGTTAATAGGGTGTCTTTACTCTATTGCCTACTTTCCGCCGAATTTAATTAGTAATTTACAACAAATAATTTTTTACCAAAGTATTTTTAAGCGAGGTTTAACTTTTATAATCATAACAGAATATTAAAATGGCAGTACGTACTAGACTCAGACAGATCACTTTTTTTTTCAAAAATAGATGAAATAAAAAGAAATAAATGTACAATAATGTACATGAATTATAGATAAATCATGAATAAAATCTAACAAAACACCAACATAGCGTAGTACCAGTAACATTTTATTTACATAGTATTATCGTGATGACATTACTAGCATACACAGCCTTAATTAACTGACAATGTGGTACTATAAAAATATCCTTCATAAAATATCCACATATAAACACTATAAAAAATGTTATTAAACAGTTTGAGTCCGTGGTGGCACATAATGATTTATACTGACTGTAAGCGCAGTGGATGTGGGAACCACTCGGGGAAAAGACAAATTTTAAGGTGAGTTCCGCCACTTAAAATGCAATATCTTAAAAAATGGACGGAAAGTGAGGTAGGGCGTAACTTAATAGTGTTATTTATTTTATTAAATATTTTCCTTTAACTTTATTGAAGGGATGAGTAGAAATTATATTTAAATATGAAATGTTTTACTTTTGATGCCATTATTAAGTAGAGCCAAATTCTAGCTGTACACATTATGGTTGTGTTCGATTTCCGCTGTTATTAGAAAAAAAGAAAAGGAAATAGAGAAAAAAAATTGATATGTAATTTAATACATAGGAAAATGTAACGAGATATAGGTTACAAGCATCATTTATTTCTTAATAATATATCGCAATATATAGTTAATTTTATGCTACACATACATACAAGTAGTAGTTAAAAGGACCTCTGACCCGACAAGCGCTTTCAAAATATCTTTACAACGCTATACGCAAGTTTTACCTGTCACGTGCGACCTTGAAAGCTTACCTATTTTTACACTATTATATAAATAATTGCAAATAAATAAATAAATTTCAAAAATTGATATTTATTTTATCTTCTAATTATTTATATTGATGTTTATATATAATAATATGTAATAATGTCTTATTCTAAACGTGATATATGTAACGTAAGTTTGATGCCCACTCGAGGAATTGATAATATTTAAATATTTTTTATTACCCTGTTATGGTAGACAAAGCCGAATTTAACAATATGACAAACGCCTTGTTTGTCATATTGTTAAATTCGGATTGGAAAGCGGTACCGGAGTGGGTTTACTGGGTTCTCTCTGCCATAGCTTATAAAAGAATACAAATAAAAATAATAGGTACATCACAACATTCCTTTGATGCACTTGGAACCTAGTGTTCAGACACTCCGTTCCCCACTTTCCGCCAAGTTCTGGAAGCATTGTGTGTTGAGTGGCGGAACTCAGCGCCGCGCTTTGCCTCGACACCAGAGCGAAGAAACGAAAGTATGATAATATAAATAATATAAATAAATATTTCATTTCTTCGAGTGAGGATGGAACCCACAACCATCGATTTTATAGTCACACTTTGTGGCCCTGCGCCACGACTGGCCTCAACTCAACTCAATTTTTATAACTCAATTTATTCGACAGAAAGTGGGAAACGGAGTGTCTTAACACTAGGTTCTCTCTGCCTACCCTGCTGTGTGCGGATACAGCATAAAGCTGAATTTATTCTTTATATTTCAAAGTAAAAAATAATATTATATGAAATTCATATATTATGTACATAAGTATGTTTAAATATTTTCGTACATAACTGGCTACCCGTGCTGTCCCAATATGTAAGTACACATTTTTTTCAACACAATTCTACAGAAATTCCGACAGTATGCTATAGTGTGTCATCGAAAAGTCCATATTGATTATATCCGTTTCGATGATGCTTTATCGTCAGATCGAGGTCGACTTCAAATGCCAAGGTTATCGATGAAATTTGTAAATAATTGTTGTTTACTGCAGTTTTATATAAGTAATATTTAATTTCTCTAACTAACAGTAATGAAGTTACTCGATTTACAGAAATGATTTACGAGCACTTTTGATTTAAGTCTTTTATAGCGGGTTTGAGTTTCGGCACTGAAATTCAGTCGGCAAGTGGAGAGCAGAGTGTTTCGACACTAGCTTTTCTGCCTGCTCTGCCCTACCACATATTTAAAAAAAAATGGTTGTATACAACGTTTTCGTTGTGTGGGTACACAACGAAAACGTTGTATACAACCATTTTTTTTCGTGATCAAACATATTTCAACTACCAACACCAAAAAGCACTTATGAGACGTGTGATTTTGATGTATTTCAATGTTTTAATTTATTATTATATGAGAATAATCATAAATTAAAACATTTCTTGCATAAATACATTTTTAGTACGCATCGAATGATTAATTTTACACTGTCTCATGCACTGTCAAAGCGTATTGGGCAAGAGCAAAGGGCGTCGCGCCGTATATGGCGGTGAGTGGCAGTCGGACATTATTCTTCTTATGTCCAAGTGAATAAATTTCTTTTATGAAGTAAACAATTCGTTATTTTTTAACCGATTTAAGCGTAAAAGGTGTTGTGTTATATTTTTTTTTAAATAGTAGCTATACCTAAGTTTCTTGAACGCTACACAATTTTTGAATGATGTGATTATAAATAATGCTATATATTATAGTTGCGTTGTTTGTTTTTTTGTTTGTTTGTTGTTGTTTCAACAGCAAGGTAATTTATAATTAGAAAAAAGTATCAATCTGGAGCAATGCTCCCGGCATACAGTGACATATATTTTAAGAAAAATGCTTCCTTCCATAAATATCTATACTTTATCTTATCCGGTCGTAGCTGGAACACAAGCATGCGACTGTAATCGTGACAGGTTGTGGGATCGAGAATGAATATTTAATATTTTTATTTTCTCGCTTTAGTAACGAGATAAAGCGCGGAATTGTGCTACGCTGTTCGACACACAATGCCTCTAAAATTTAGCAGAAAGAGGGAAGCGGAAGTGTCTTAATGGAAACGGAGTACCTGACACTAGGGTCTCAGTTTCTCTCTGCCTATTCTGCTACGGGTTACAGCGTAAAGCTAAAACATATATTATATAAAGCTGAAGAGTTTGTTTGATTAAACGCGTTAATCTCATTAACTACTGGACCAAATTGAAAGACATTTTTATTATCGGATATTAATTTTATCGAGGAAGTCTATACACAACTTTTATGCTGTTATTTCCATTTCGCTACACAAACGAAACTGAAGGCAATACCATTAATAAATATATATATATATATATATATATATATATATATATATATATATATATATATATATATATATATATATATATATATATATATATATATATATATATATATATATATATATATATATATATATAAAGCTTTAATTCGTTTCAAGTAAATTGAAGGGTAAATCAAGTTTCGGTGTCAAGTAGGCATTATGTCATCGCTTACACAAGAGATAAGTGTGTATTGTTTAATTTGTATTACTATTAGTTTATGTTATGTGAATTATTACCTTCGCAACTCCTGTAGGCGTAATATATTACTTGACTAGTAATTATAAGAAAATTTGTAGATGTGGTTGTGGGTAAAAATCATTATCAAAAAAATATTTTTTGTCATTTTTTCGTACCGACAGAACCTTATTATAAGGCTGGCTGCTCTCCATTATCGCCTCATTTTTGTAACATTGCGAATTCTGCGACTAATCTGCTTGAGATGGTCTAGTAAACATCAAGCTTTGTCTCATTTAAAGCGAGTAAAATATTTTTTATTTGGCTACACGTTGTATTTCGCAGATCTGAGCAGAGGGAACTCAGAGACACTCTGTTCCTCACTTTCCGCCCAATGTTTCATGACGTTACGTGTTAAATGGCGGAACTCAATACAGCACTTTGTCTTGTTACCAGTGCGAGGAGAATAAATATACTTCCTTCCCCGAGTGGGAATCGAAGCCGCGATCGTCGCGTTTACATCACACCTCGTGCCGCTGCGCTACAGAAACAAACCGGCCTCAAAATCGGCGAATTATATTTAAAAAAAAAACAAATACATTGTTCCTTATATCACTAAATTGCAAATGTCGATCGACGTTTACCCTTAACCTTTATATCAACTAATATTAATAAGTAACACGGACGTACTATCACAAGATCTCAACCCAAAATAAAGGTTATCCAAAATAACGAGAACCAAACACAAGAGGTCTCTTCACATGTCCGTTTAAATCCGACCTATGGAAGAGGTCAAACAATATATGGCAACACTTATAATATATAGGATTAATAGTGAAATAACGAAACCAATGTGTAATTGCTCAAGTTGCTGTAAATATGTATTTAATTGGGTTGTTCCGCGTAATGGATTTTTAAATATCAATATCTATTTGATATTAAATTAAAAAGAAATATAAAGAAGAATCTCGATACAATAATTTAGGCAGTCAGCGCTATTATAATTTCATACATATATAAGTGTGGGTGTATTTATATCTAGTACTTAGTATTTAAATACAGGTATATATAGTATATTTGTTATTATTATTAAATTTCGTGTGCATCAATATTCAGAGGCACTGCGCTTTTATATCAAAGTTCCGCCTCCACTAGGACTAGAGAAGTGATTATTAAGTTCTTAGAATGAAGTTCGAGTTAACTCTCTCAACAATAATGATGCTTTGTATGAAAACTACTGTAATAAACACAATATCTCTTTTTAAAAAGAGATAACACTCATTTCTATAAATGTTATGCTTTATCCATAAAAAATCCTTTTAGTCCTGTTAAAAACAGTTGCAGTGCAGTGCAGTTGACTCAGTAGATTGATTTTTCTATGTTTCAAAGGACCATAGACTTGAATATTTTATAACAATTTCAACTTGATATCTCCACGCGATCTTGACATAAATCCTATAAAGGTTCCGTTTTACCTTTTGAGGTAAGGTACTCTGAAAATATTAAAATAACTTCAGCAGCTTAAGCATAAAAGAGTGACAGACAGACAAGCTATTACTACAAAAAAGTTGCGGTAGCTAAGATTTTGTATGTAGTAATAGAAAAAAATATTTGTTAAACGTTTTACATTACATCATAGTTAAGTAAAAATGCGAACAATGCACATTGCACATACTTAGTCTAATTTGTCAAGCTTCTTAAACAAACTTATTATATAACTTTGAAGCAAGTTGCTGAAGGTTTTGAATAATTACGTTCAAATATTTAATGTAAATAAAAATTATAACATCGCCACATGTATATTTTTTTCTTTTTTTAGCTTCACGCTGTATTCCGCACATAGCAAAGGCAGAGGCAGAGAGCAAGGACACAAAGTGTAACTGTATACGCCACAAGTGCGATGGGTTCGATTCCCACTTGAGGAAAGAAATATTTTCATTTCCTCGATCTGGAGTGGAGGCAAAGCGCATCGTTGAGTTCTGCCACTCAACACGCAATGTCTCAAAATTCCGCGGAAAATGGGGAACGGAGTGTCTTAACACTAGTTTTTCTCAGCCTACCCTGCTTCGAGCGGGATAGAGCGTGCAGCAAAAGAAAGGTCACGTTCAAGATCCCACACTCTTTCAATACTTTACGCAAATAACCGTTTACCAAAAGTGTTTGAACTTAACATTACATACAGCTTATGTTAATATTATGTTGACCTCGTAATTGCTCTATCGCAACAGAAGAGGTTATTTTGTTGCTTAGTGTGACATTTTATATGTTATTATTAGAATATTATATTTAGATTTACTTTATTGTTATTTAGTATATTTGTAATATTTGTTGAATATTCGCTTTTGCGTATTTTCAAATAATATGCAGAAGGGTCCTAGTGTTAAGACATTCCGTTATTCTCCTTCTTCCTCAACGCCATGTTTTGTCTGTCGTGTACAAAACTTGGAAATTATACTAATTCATTCTAATCGAACCCACAACCGCCTCGTTTACATTGAGCCGTGTTCTGCGCCACGACGACGTTTCAGTAAAGACTACGAAAATTAAAATAATTTTAATAATATTTTAGCTTAGAATAAATGTTTTGCATGTGATCGGAGCTATAAATTATAGAGTAGAAAAACAAGTATTAAGTACTTACCACGATTATACCATATTATTAAAAATTGTCACCTAAGCTACGTATAACTGCCAAGTTTTTTTCTTTTTTTTTAAATTTTACGATATAGTTCCAAGTCACCCTAATAAAAGCAGTCCTCTCTTATTAGTTCTTAAATTCTTTTCCTTAACAGTTAACCTACATAGATGCTTTGACTTTGAAAACTTGTGATTTTAAAATATTGCAAAATAAAATAATTAAAAAAAAAACAAAAATAATTTAGCTGATTACACTAACGGTAGGTATTAACTTTTGACACCGGTATTTGACCGCCTCCGGCTAAGTCGCAGATATCTGCTTTAGAACACGTACGAAAATTGTTACTCAATAAGTTACTTTAACTGTTAGTTATTTCGTTATCGGCTTTATTGTATTGTATTTTGAGATTTTTTCATAATTTTTATTACTTTTAGGGTTCCGTACCTCGAAATAAAAAAATAATTCCTTTTAGGATTATTGTTTGTTTTGAAAACATTATTTTTATGGTTTATTTCATACAAAATTAGTACATACTACGCCCGCAAACTTAAGCTTTACAACTTTTATCAGTCACATTCCCGTTCACCCACCTTGGTGGGCGAGTGCGACTCGTATTTGGCCGGTTTTTTTACTAGTTTAAAGGTTAAAATGTCTTAAGAGTTCCGAACCATAGGCAAACGTTAATTTTGACATTTATTGAACATATTTTTATTTATTTTTTATTTATCAGCCACACGATGTATCTCGCATATGGCAGCTTAGGCGGAGGGAACCTTGTGTTAAGACACTCCGTTCTCCAGTTTCCGCTGTATTTTTCGAAGCATTGCGTATTGAGTGGCGGAAAAATTATAATTTATTCCCCTGAGTGGGAATCGAACCCGCGACCATCCTAATACAGCCCCACCCTTGTGCCCCTGCGCCATGACGGCCTTTATATTCAAATATACCTATTTGCCTATATTTATATTCAAATGGGTTTTATATACAGGGTGGAAGTGTAAGCACCACATTAAATGAAACCACAGTTTTAACTACTCTATAAGATTCTAATATAAATCAGAAACAAATAAATTTCCAAAAATGAAAAAGTTATTTTTTCAAACAAAATAAATAGTAAAATTGTCATTTTAAAATAAAACGCCATTTGTAAGGACGACGCACGCACACATAAACCTATCAAAGGAACACCGCTGCACACGGCTCATTCCGAAATCGAGTCGTAGGTATTGGCGATAAAGTCCAAAGTTGTTTAACCTTTAGTAGTATTTGTGTAGTAGTAAGTGTTTATATTATTGGGATCTATACGTAAGCGCGTCACACGAAATACAGGTATGGATAAAAATCGTGAAATGAAAAAAAAATCCTACGTCCAAACTGTTGATGCATCTTGATTAATTTCTTTAGGTATAGCTTTGAAATATTTTACCCTATATGCTGTTTCCGTAAATGGAGCGTTGCCTCTTCCACCCTGTATATAGATTAAAAAAATAAAAAAAGTATTAATAATGTATAAGTTTGCGTAAATACTAGATGTCACTACTAATGTTAATGTGCTTAATTGATAAAGTTGCCCCAATTTATATTCTATTAGTAAAACTGTCGGAACCACCCAATACATAAGAACAAACTGGCAGTTTTTTTTCACGCTGTATCTTAAATTTCGCAGGGTAGGCAGAGGAATGTTACGAGACTGCGTGTGGAGTGTTAGAACCCAGCGCCGCGCTTTGTCTTGTTACCAGAGCGAGGAAATTGAAAATATTAAATAATTACCCTGAGTTTGAATCGAACCTACAACTGCCATATTTACAGTCACACTATGAGCCATTTTTTTTCGGCTTTGTTCGGCCTCTAATGAACGGTGTATTTTAACATAAGGTTCCCTTTGTTCCCCTGCTACGCTGCTTTTAAAAATACAATAATATAATAATAGCTCAATACATTATGTTTGTCAAAGTAACGTATTTATTACAAAGATTGTATAAAATATTCTATGTTCCATCTCAATTTGCATATAAAACGATGCGCCTGCGCATTCTCTCAGGCTCAGAGATGTAGGTGTTCTTCAGTTATAAACTTTAATAACCATATTGCTGTACCAAGTTATTTTTTATTTTATTTTGAGTAATATTTCGTATAAAACAAAGAACGGAATATTCTAAATATTATAAATTCTTAAATATCTTCTTCTATGTCTTCTTAAATATCTTCTATATAAATTTAAGTAAATAAAAATAAATTTATATATAATAAATTGCATAATTTCTTTATAAAATGTCTTTAAAGGGCGGCGTTAAGTTCCACCGCTCAACAAATAATGTCTCGAATATTGGGCGAAAAATAGAGAAAGAAATGTCTTAACACCAAGTTTTTTCTGCCTACCCTCTTATATACGAGATACAGCGTGAAGTTAAAAAAAATGTCTACTTAAGATAATATGTCGTTAATTTACATAGAATAAAGCAAATAAATATTGTTCATTTAAGCTATAATGCCTTTGAATATTACAGAGCAAATGTTACGATCTGTCTTACTGCTTTTGAAGGTTACTGTTATGTTACTTAACTTAATAAAAAGATAACTTAAATTAATTCTAATAACATTAACATTTTTATAATGTATGCGTTTTTTTATCTTTTCTTATTAGACATAATGCGGCACAAAAAAGCCATTGTAGCGCGGGTGCACAAACGTGGTAGTGTAAAGGCGACAGTTGTGGGTTCCATTCCCACTCATGGAATAAAATATTTAATATTTTAGCTATAAAAGTTGACAACATTTTACTTATTAAATTAAATATATTCATTACAACATTTTTATTACAATTGTACGGTGGCCTAAATTTTTGAGCGAATGTGTGTAAAAACTATTTAACTAACTAATTAAACATTTTCGACACGTGCCCTCCAACTTCATTATTAAGCCAACATCGTGGTAGTGCAACCGTATTTCTGTTTGTTCATCAATTATTACCTTTATTTTGTTTGCTTACCTTCCGTAATATGCAAGACAAGGAGAACGTAATGTTTAATCACTTGCAAATTTCCACCTATCATTTTAGCAGAGTGCTATTTTTAGAGTGGCGGGATATAACTTTGTTCAACCTAATATAATGTTGTATGTACATATTCTGTTAACAAGTATAGGTCAAATACACGATTATTTCGGTATATTATGTTTTATCCAAAAACCAATTTAAAATTTTTGCAATCATCATGATTTTTAACTTCACGCAGTAGCCCGCCTATAGGAGAGTAGGCAGAGGGAATCTAGTGTTAAGACATTCTGTTTCTCACTTTTCACCCAATTTATGAAACATTGTGTGGTGAGCGGTGAAAAAAAAAATGAAAAAATATTTCATATAAGTAGTAACTGAAACATTAGTTACTTTATTTTAAGGAAAAAATGTAAAATTAAAGCTAAACAAATTTCCCTTTTCTTTTACAGAGGCTGTCACTGCACATAGCGGTGGTCTTGCTCGCGGTGTACCACACCTGCAAGGCAGACCGGTTCTACCGTGCGATACCTAACAATCCTGTACAAAATTATGCGATAATTGGAGCTCCAATATCGGCTGATTTGAACGAAGATGGATATTTTTATCCAAAGCCAAATATACTGTTCCCACCACCTCCAAGGCCGACCAGCCCACCTCCACCACCTCCACCACCACCGACGACTAGAGCACCAACATACAGCACCATTTTAGACATTACTAGAACTACAGGATATAATTATCCTACGCCCAGTATTCCTTTTACGTTCCCAACTCGACCACCACCTCCACCGCCACCACCAACTAGACCCCCGCCCCCACCGCCTCCACCACCAACTAGACCCCCGCCTCCACCACCACCACCACCACCAACTAGACCCCCACCTCCACCTCCACCGCCACCACCAACTAGGCCTCCACCGCCACCACCAACTAGGCCTCCGCCCCCACCGCCGCCACCACCAACTAGACCCCCACCTA